>JAZDUA010000268.1:902500-912500 GCA_038098605.1 Gryllus longicercus
TGGTGGTGAACAATTTATTCACTAATATCCCAGTCCCCAATGAAGTCCAGGATATTTTCATTAATCTCATAACAAAATCAAAATTACCGTACCTAGAAAAAATAGTTTCCCTTAAACTACTTGACTTGTGTATTATACAGGATTTTTCCACATTTGATGATAAATTTTATTCAGTAAATGAATACTCACTGTACCGAAATGTTCACAGACCACTTTAAGAATAACGTATATAACAGCTGAACCCTTTCCTTAAAAACAATTTATTATTATTTTCATTACTACTATTCTTATTATTATTACTATAACTACTATTATTATAATTATTATTATTATTATTATTATTATTACTATAACTACTATTATTACTATTATTATTATTATTATTATTATTATTATTATTATTATAAGTATGTCAATGAGATTGTATGTCTTTCGTCTGGAACATCTTGGTAATTGAATCGGTTCTTAGAGTTTCTAAACGCTTTTTCCCACAATTTGAAATTCACAATGGTTACCAAAAATTACCACACTTTGAATTTTCTTAATTTAACATCATTTAAACCATCACATTTAATAATGGTTACGATCCTCATTCTTTTAATAAACTTACCACACAAAAAAGATGTAAAAAATTATTGTTTAATCAGAATTACTTTTTAGAATATAAATAAAAATTATTCCCATTCCCTACATACGTCCAACATCAAAATGTATTCATGTTTCTAAAAACATAAAACTGCTGCAGCTTAAAAACTATTAACTTTCTCCAAGTTTCATTACCCAGTTCTAAATCCCCTATCAACTCCACTGAAAGGAGTAAGATTTACTGTCACACATTTAACAACTAATTCTGCCCATGTAGGACAAACAGACAAAGTTTTCCTGCTGAATAAAAGTACATATTAGATGTTGAAAAACAAATTAACATAAGATTAAGATACGAAAATGTGATCATTTTGAGACTATTCCAATATCCTAATTTTATTGTCCTGATGGACATTCCATGATAAGAAACAAGACCATATAAATTTTTATTGATTAGCTCCTTGTATACTTCCTGTTCTCTCCCCTACCCCTACATTTGGCACTCACATCTCACATTAGATGTTATGGTGGCCTTCTATTTCCATCCTGTATATGATTCTTAGTGTGATACACATTGCTTGGGTAGTAAGCATTTCCTTAAGTTATTTTCTCACATTGTTTTGACTTACCTACGTACAGATGTTATTTCTTTTTGTCCTTTCATTGCTTAATGTATTTATATTTTTCTCTTATATTGTTCTAGACCCACTGTAGATGGCTTCCAAAAGTTAACTTCGGCTATTAAATTAATAAATAGATAAAATACTCTGAATTATTGTTACAAGATTATTTCTTTATTCATATTCAAAATGTATCCACTTTCTCAACATCAGGGACCTACAGCCTGAGTTTCTCAGTTGAAAAATCATCTTTTTTCCACTTCACCACTTCAATACTTCCTCTTTACTAAGCAAGTTCACATAGTAGGTGATAAAGTTAAAAGAGCATAACAACATTTAAAGATCTAAACTTACAGATTCAATTGAATTGAGAAAAATCTCTTTCTTTAATATAAAAAGTGTATACTACAGGAGTGAAAAATATTTAAACTTTTTCAATTTTAAAAATTCAAGGGGGTTTTATTGAAATTTATATCTATACCATACTTACATTTTAAACATTTTTTTCTCCATTCTTAATATTTTTCTCGAACTGTAATGTATTTATACAAATTGGCACATTCCTCTATATGAGGGGGAATAAAGAAAGAAAAAATACAGAAAACGTTCGCTGCCATTTTATGAAAATTTTTCTAGAAGGTCGTTGGCTTCGTGTAAAGAACCTCCCAAAATTATAGTAATTAATGAATGGAGTAGATAAACACGAGTAATACTGCACAAGTGGTATATTCAAGAAAGCGAGGGACATTAGGAGCAAGTTTTCTTTTTTACCACGAGGGCTATAATACCCTTTTAACCACGTTCAATATTTCTTCATTTCTATTTAAGAATAATTTAAATTTTGAGAAATTCAAGCCCTTTTTTACCATTCAATACCATATGATCAACAATAATTTTACAGTAAGGACAAGATGACGAAAGGAGAAGTAGAAGATAACACTATTGAGAAAGAGAAAAACTGGTTTTACGCCTACATTCGTAACCAGTGTTGGTAAAACTGGCACTTTTGTGCATTAGGGTTACAGAACTAGTAACTGAACCACAGAGAATTGCTGAAGCATATACAGACTACTTTCGAGAGGTATATGCAACAGAACCAGATGGAGTGCTCCCGACAAATGTGGCTGGATATGAACCAATTGAAGATCTGGAAATCTTGTGGACTTGGACCCTTGCAAAACTCTGTGGACTTACCAAAAGCTCAACAGTAGAGCCTGGTAATATCCCCACAGTATACCTGAAAAGGTGTGCCATGCAACTAGGTCCTATGTTCACAAAGATGTTCAGAAAATCACTAGATAAAAGTCTGGTTTTCATATTATGGAAAGAATATACAAACTCTGGAGAGTCACACATAATTGATTGAGTATACAAAGGCGCTCAACAAAGAAAAATCTCTACAGCAGTCACGCGAAGAGACAAGATTTCACTAAACAGCCTTACTAACATTGGAAAACAGGAGGCAGAATGGAGACCTCACTGATATCTTCAAAATTTTGAGTAAGGCTTACACAACTTGAACTTTCTCACGAGGAGCATGGATTTGCGACTCTTAGGACATACAAAATTAAACAGGAAAACTCTACATCATGGATGGAATAGTCAATCAAGGAGAAATGCGTAATAGAAAATTCCATTTCTCAGGTCATGCAGGAGAAAGAAGCAAGGTTCCAATTTTGGCAAGTTTTTGCCAAGAAAATATTTTCTTATTATTTTGACTCTGATAGTATGTAGAATGCATACTTCAATATTAATTTTTTCCATTTCTTCTCTTGCAAATTGCAGATTTGCACTCAATCAGTGCATCACAGCAACAATGTTAGTGACTTATTCATATCACCTTGCATTTCATTAATTACGATGAAATTAATTTTCCCTCATTGCCGGCCTCTTCAAAACTTCAGGTGTAGATTGCCTGGCAAATTTGCAGTGATTACAAAGAATACCTCTGTAAACAGAATCTGGTGTTATTGATACATGATAGGCTTTGAAACTTACTATTACTTCCGCATTCAAGTTTCTTGATGTGGAAAGGCAGTGAAAAAATAACTCCTAATCAACTAGGCTTAATCTGTGAACATAAAACTTCCCCGTATTTTGTGAATAAGATATTAATGTAAAAGCCTCGTCTTATATTTGAATAAGGATGGTAATCTCAGCCCTTCAATTTTCCTTTCTTTTTCTGGTTTTTAGTGATTTTCTAGAAATCTCTCACCCAGCAAAAACAGTTCCAAATTTTGTATTCTATTTCTTTTTGCTCATACAAAAGCAAAGGTGGCTTATAAAAAACAGCAAGTACGATTTTCACTATAACCTCAAATTTGAAAAAATATACACACATCTTTGAGGTGATTTAGTTTTTATTGATGTTTTGGGTATTTTATGGATTAAACCTTAAAATTTTGAAAGAAAACAGACAATTAGATGGATTCACTTTTATCAACATTTTTCAGATTCCGCAATTAAATTAAAATTTTAATCACAATTAGGATTTATCTTCAGATTACGATGCAGTTATTTTTGCCTAATTTCATGATATCAACAATAAAATAACTAGTGGTGATTCGACAGTATGCATTTTCTCACATCGTTTCTAAATTTACAATTTTCAAAAGGTCAACAGAAATGAGACCCAACCCCTCTTAAGCATCCCTTTTGCTACCCATGAAAAAAGTTAAAAGAAAAAAATTGGAATGGTTCTTGAGAAAAAATTGCCTATATTTCACATAAAATTAAACAAAAACTACTCACAATTTCAAAAAATTGAACATGAACTTATTTACAAATCTACTCTTAAGAAACGCATTAAGGAAAAAATCTTCAATATTATAGATAGAGAAAGATGCCCAAAAAAAATTACACTTTTGCAATTTTCAAAAAATCTGGTATTTCAATGAACATGAGATCTGCACCATTCTCTTAAGTGTCTTTTACACTATCTGAGGACAAAGTTTGATCAATAAATTTTGTGCACTTTTTGACAAAAAATTTGAAAATGTATTTGTGGCTTAATGTAAAGTAACCACTAAAAATAAAAAATATCCGTTTCAAGCTCCGAAAGCATAGAGTTCATTCAGATCAATTGGGGAATATCAACTTTTGAAGAACAGTAGTTGAATGGTTAAGCGCTAGTATATACTACAGATGAACAGACAGATGTTTTGCTGTCAATCGATATCTTGGTAACAAAGAACCACAAAAATGGATTCAGGTTATGAAGCAAATCTTTCCCGTTTTTAGCAACAGGTCTCATCAATATTATCGTGATTAAGGCCAGGCAAAAAAAAAAAAAAAAATAAAAGTTTTCTGCCAAAAATTCGCTGGTTTCCAGTGCACAATTACACAGCTTGTTCTTCTTACGAAATACTTTTGTAAGGGCGAGAAAATAAAAATCATATCAACGGATAATACCAGTAAACTTAACTTGTTAAATTTATGCAGATGATAGTACAGAATTTTCTAAAACAAATCAAAATCACGTGAAATCAGCTTTTCAGGAGGGAAAAAACATCCTCTCCCCTCACCATATAATGCTTGAATCTTCTTTTAGACTTTTTTGCCATGTAGTACTTCATCAAGTTCTAATGTATTGCGTTACTCCAAGTTCTAATGTATTGCGTTACTCCAAGTTCTAATGTATTGCGTTACTCCAAGTTCTAATGTATTGCGTTACTCCAAGTTCTAATGTATTGCGTTACTCCAAGTTCTAATGTATTGCGTTACTCCAAGTTCTAATGTATTGCGTTACTCCAAGTTCTAATGTATTGCGTTACTCCAAGTTCTAATGTATTGCGTTACACCAAGTTCTAATGTATTGCGTTACTCCAAGTTCTAATGTATTGCGTTACTCCAAGTTCTAATGTATTGCGTTACTCCAAGTTCTAATGTATTGCGTTACTCCAAGTTCTAATGTATTGCGTTACTCCAAGTTCTAATGTATTGCGTTACTCCAAGTTCTAATGTATTGCGTTACTCCAAGTTCTAATGTATTGCGTTACTCCAAGTTCTAATGTATTGCGTTACTCCAAGTTCTAATGTATTGCGTTACTCCAAGTTCTAATGTATTGCGTTACTCCAAGTTCTAATGTATTGCGTTACTCCAAGTTCTAATGTATTGCGTTACTCCAAGTTCTAATGTATTGCGTTACTCCAAGTTCTAATGTATTGCGTTACTCCAAGTTCTAATGTATTGCGTTACTCCAAGTTCTAATGTATTGCGTTACTCCATGTTCTAATGTATTGCGTTACTCCAAATTCTAATGTATTGCGTTACTCCCAAGTTAAGAGGTATCAACATTGGTAACTTTGTACAACACTTTAGTTAAACCAATCCTGTTATACTGTTCCCCGATTTGGTCTCCTCACTTTGCAACTCATATAAAACGCTTGGACAGAGTACAGCATAAATTTTTTTCATACGTAGCATTTAAAGCTAAACTGCGAAATCCAGCTAGAACTCACGATTATTCCGAAATTGCAACCTTAACTAATTTGAGTTCATTAAAATCATTTAGAAATTATAACGATGCGTGCGTTTTATATAAGGTTGTAAATGGCCTGTTTATCTGTCCTGAACTATCTGCATTTTTTGTTTTTAATGAACCCAATCGGCATCTCCGAAGGAATCGATTATTTAATGTTCCAGTTCATAGAACATCGTATGGATTTTATTCTCCTGTGTCTAGATTGTTAGGAATGGGAAATGATGCGTCTTGTCCTTCATTGTCTCTAACATCACTTCGTATATTCAAACGTCGTGCAAGATCCGCATATTTGTATGAACTGTATTAAATTAAATATTCACCGTTATCACCTTTATATGTCAACATGTTATGTATATTATAACCATTTTTAATCCTTTGTACTATACTGTATACTTTTTATTCTTTTGTATTGGGCTTTTAGCCTGTTGCTAAATAAATAAATAAAAAAAAAATAATAATAATAAAAGTTCTAATGTATTGTGTTACTCCCAAGTTCTAAAGTATTGCATTACTCCCAAGTTCTAAAGTATTGCATTACTCCCAAGTTCTGAAGTATTGCATTACTCCAAGTTCTAAAGTAAAAGAACACGGCACCTGTATTGACAGAAATATAGTACCAGCTTACACTCATCCATACCTGCATGCAAATGAATATCGAACACCCACCAAACATTCATTCAAATCATTATGAAACGTGCACAAGCCCAACCACAAACAAATGGTATCTTAGCAATTATCTACAAACTACCCCACACTCAATTATGTACATGCTCAAGTGCTCAAAGCTTTCAGTCATTGCTGTCATAATGAAACATCAAATTTTGACATAAACATGAAAGAAAATTATTTCAGGCTATCGGCTCCATGGTATGTGAATACATTGATGACAATCCATTATTTGTTTAACTTTACATTTCTCATTAATCTTATTAATTTTTTCTTTTATATTATTTAAAAAACTAATTTAATCAGATTGCACCTCTTCAACTATTCAATGTAATCACTTTTCCCTTCCACAATATTTTTTATCACTCAATTATTTGACAAACAACTTTAGTCCAATAAAAATTTTGAAATGGCCAACACCTTGCATGTTTGATCTCATTCTTGTTACTTTTGATGTGCCTTACTACTTTTAAACTCTGCACATAGAAGTTCACATTTATTTTGAACACAATATGCTATTTTCTTGAATGTAACTCTAACATACAGGAATAATATATAGAAACTGTACGATACAGAATATCCAATTTTTATGGTCAATCCTGCAATTTAACACACATTAATCATGGTAATGCAGTTGAGTGACATTGCTATTTGAACAAAATGCCACAAATACACCATCTAAACCACAGATCACGCACTTAGGAGTGTTGTGTAGCCTGACAACTCACTGACTCCTGCTTTACAGCAGCCCTGTATTCTTCAATAAGCTTTGACAACTCTGTTGAAACGTTTTTTTTAAACATTCCATTGAATAATGAAGCCCGCTCCCCTTTATAACCAAGTAGCTGTCAACCCCTTAAAAATTATATTTGGGGTGTTTTTTTCTTATTAATCATGAAAAAGTTGCAAGAAAATTTTGAAAAACAGACAAGAGACAATACCGAATTCTAATAGCTAAATAAAATGGAAATGCATGGAAACAAATACTCACTTAATAATACATATGCACTAACAGACTATAAATAAAAATAAACAAAAATCAAAGAAAGTGAATTTTTTCCAAAGAACTTCGTCTTTCAACATTCTTTACCCCATTATTAGTAACATCAGAAAAATCTATTAAGAGCAGAACTGACCAAAGGAATACTATTTCTTAATAAAAGGAAAATAATGTTGTACTATGATTTAAATGGAACAATGGAAAAGAGGAAAAAGGGGCAAATGGGACAACGGGGTAAAAGGGACAAAAAGGGCTAGGACAAGTGGGTCAAAAATTTTGGAATCTATTTCTTTGCAATACTACAACCCTACAGATCATAATAGCAAATAAGCTTTGCAGTAAATTTTTATTATATTTACTAAATTTCTAAGGTTCTTGATTCCATTATTAATTGATTTCCTTAAAAACAAAAAGTCAAAATTAAACAATTTCTCTTAGATAATACCACAAAATTTTGATAAATACTTATTTATGTAACAAGTCCTCTACATTAGTCGTTAAAGACAAGGTTGAAGGTTAACTGCAAAGCAGAGCAATAACGAAACTGAATAGTTAACCTTCCAGCAGAGTCCACAAGGACTAATAGAAGACATAACACATACAATGTTTTTGTTATTACTAATTATTCAAAATAATCATTTAAAACTTTCACAAGTTAAGAATTATCATAACTCTCAAGTGTGGCAAGGGTTGTTTGACAGGCTCTTTTAAATAATCGTCCCAGGACACGGAAGGACCAAAAGGACAAAACTGGGAAAGGACAAAGTGCGCACGGGGACAAAATTGGAAAAAGGGACACAAAACAAAATGGGAAAAGGTGACAACAGAAGAAACAAGACAAACAGAACAGGAGGACAAATGGAGCAACATGGGACAAAGGACAATATTAGCTAATGGGGCCAATGAAAAAGAGGGAGGGGGCAAATGGGACAAGAGGCTAAATGGACATGGGGTCATTAGGGACAAGGGGCTAAATGGACAAATTGGACATGGGGAAAAGTGAGACAAAAATTTGGGAAAGTATTTCTTGTAATACTAATGAAGATAAATATCATGGCTTTAAATGGCATCACATTCAGTGGAATGTTAAAAAATTGTTACTTTAATATATCTATATCACACAATTGTAAAAATAAATTGTCTAAATTTTTTATTCCCAAAAATTGTTTTGTGACAACAAATTATTTATCCAAACATTTAATGAGCTCTAGTAAAATCTAAACCCAAAAGTCCTTTAAACTATTTTTAATAGACTTTCAAGCATTTTAACGACCGTTGCTTTTGGCGCTTTCTAAATCCGTCGTTTAGATGGTTGTTTTCTATAGAGCTAAGATCTTGTTTATCAACATAAATAGCAAAAAAGGATAAATGAAAAGATATTTCATTATAACATCAACATTCACTCTTTTAGTCTGCAACAAAGCATTTTAATTACTCAGTTGAGACTAACACACAATCTTAGCCCAGTTATTAAGCAGTCTAATTTGATATAATGAATTACATACATTTTCAAATATATTGCATTGCTGAGCCATCTTCTGCTTGAAGCGTTTCAGTTTAGCTGCAATCCTTTTATCTCCTTTGAACAGCTCTTCTTCAGTCTTCCATTCACAATGTAGATATGAAAAATTTCTGTACTTGACAAAATACTCTTCCACTTCAATGAACTGGGGTTCAGGTTTCCCAGTTGCAGAATTTGGAACTATTTTCAGCTCTAGCAGAACTTTTCCTTTTTCTTTTTCATTCTCCACTAATGACAGAACTTTTTCAGCAGCTGGTCTCACTTCCTTGCTCGTTTCCTCATTTTTAGTTTCCAAAGTGTCTGCCTTGATGGATTCTTGAGAAAGATCATCCAGATTCTCTTCGTTCTTCGTTTGTTCTGCATCTTTTTCATCATTAGCTTTTTCAGCTTCTTTTGCCTCTTCTTGATCAAGATTTTGTTCATCGTTTTGTTCACTCTCAATTCCCTTTTCCAATTTTTCACCTTCTATATCTTCCACCTCCATTTTTTCATCTCTATCGTTGTTTTCATCTTTTGGTGTGTCAATACTAACTGCTTTTTCATCTGAGATTTCATTTTGCTCTTCACTTTTTTCATCTCTCTCAACTAACTTAGTTTCGTCTTTCAACACGTTTTCTAATTTTTCTTCAATATCAGGTTTCTCTGAAGTTACTGATACACATGTACCTGCAAGTGTAGTTGCAGTTGCCGCTGCAGTTTCAGTTGCAGTTGTAGCTGCAGTTTCGGTTGCAGTTGTAGTTGCAGTTTCGGTTGCAGTTGTAGCTGCAGTTTCGGTTGCAGTTGTAGCTGCAGTTTCGGTTGCAGTTGTAGCTGCAGCTGCAGCCACAGGTTCGGTTGCAATTGCAGTAGTTGCAGCTACAACTTCAGTTGTGGCTGCAGTTGTTGCAGCTACAACTTCGGTTGTGGTTGCAGTTGTTGCAGCTGTATTTGCATTAGTAACTGTTGCCATAGGCTCTGCAGGTGCTTCAAGTTTGACTTCCCTTCGACCCTTTCTTACAGCTAATATATATTGCACAACCATTGAATCTTCATCAGTTGTATTCTACAAACAAAAATCAAAGAAAATTAAATTCACATAATTATGTAAAATAGCAATATTAAGAATGATCAAATTTATAATACT